>CM035420.1:142075466-142120466 GCA_020310875.1 Ceratopteris richardii | reverse complement strand
CTCTCTCTCTCTCTCTCTCTCTCTCTCTCTCTCTCTCTCTCTCTCTCTCTCTCTCTCTCTCTCTCTCTCTCTCTCTCTCTCTCTCTCTCTCTCTCTCTCTCTCTCTCTCTCTCTCTCTCTCTCTCTCTCTCTCTCTCTCTCTATATATATATATATATATATATATATATATATATATATATATATATATATATATATATATATATATATATATATATATATATATATATATATATATATATATATATATATATGTGTGTGTGTGTGTGTGTGTGTGTGTGTGTGTGTGTGTGTGTGTGTGTGTGTGTGTGTATGTATGTATGTATATATATATGTATGTATATATATATATATATATATATATATATATATATATATATATATATATATATATATATATATATATATATATATATATATATACATACATATATATATACATACATACATACATACACACACACACACACACATATATATATATATATATATATATATATATATATATATATATATATATATATATATATATATATATATATATATATGTGTGTGTGTGTGTGTGTGTGTGTATGTATGTATGTATATATATATGTATGTATATATATATATATATATATATATATATATATATATATATATATATATATATATATATATATATATATATATATATATATATATATGTGTGTGTATGTATGTATGTATGTATGTATGTATGTATGTATGTATGTATGTATGTATGTATGTATGTATGTATGTATGTATGTATGTATGTATGTATGTATGTATGTATGTATGTATGTATGTATGTATGTATGTATGTGTGTGTGTGTGTGTATGTTTGTATGTGTGTGTGTATATGTGTGTGTGTATCTAGGATCAAGAATATCATTCAGAGAAGGACCAATATCATGCAGAGAAGAAACATTACATCTAGTCCTCTTTTTATCATTGTATATGTTGATTTCAATAACCCCATTTTCAAGTGGAGATGCATCACCTACATTGAAGACGAATAATTGGCTACTCGAATCAATGAGGACCATATAATAATAAAATCTAAAAATAAGAGTAAATATAATAGGATTATAAGCATACAAATATACAAGAAAAGTATATAAAAATATACGTATATACAAATGTACTATGCTTCGATGTATATTTCACTATGCGTTTATTTGAAAAAGGACTCCACCACTTGCTAGAGACATGACTCTCCTCCTAACCTTATGCCTCTCTATATATATCTACTTGAATCAACCAGGACCATAATACATATATAGATACATACACATCATGCACATACACATAAATATATATGAAAACACTCATGGAGATACATACACATCACACACATATGCATACAATCTGACATAGCCTGAGAATCATGTACTGCACATGTTGAATCATTCATGGATCTTTCATAGTCTATGAGCTTATACAACCCATGACATAAAATACCATAAACAATAATCACGCCACCATTTGACAGATCATGAACTGTACACCTCTCATCAACAAATTTGACAACCAAGCCAATCTTGGCTAAAGCCAAAACTGATAACAAATTCTTCTTGATCCTTGGCACAAATAAAGCAGCTAACAAAGTGAAAGAACTACCATCAACAGTAGTCAGAATGATCTTACTAACTCCCATGATAGGATAAGAGGAGTTGTTGGTGCATGTGACAGTATTCACTATAGGGGCAGTCTTGAGTGAAGTGAAGAAACTAAACTGCAAGGTAATTTGGTTGCCCCACTATCAAAGTACCAAACATCTGAGTCTAGTGCAGACATACACTGCTCATGAGAAGATGGGTCAAAACTACAAACAATAGTAAATGCCCATTCTTCATTCTGCACTAGATTAGCAGACTCTGTTTTCAGTGTGGAGGCCTCTGCAACAACCATTCCAGCCTCCTTCTTCTTTGCCTCTTTAGCAGCCAGTTTTGGATAGCTCTTAATAACATGATCATTTGCTTTATAGTATTTGCAAAACAATTTTTGCTTTTCTGATTTCTTCTCATCTTTGTCTTCCTTCTTCAAATGTGCAACATTTGTAGTTTTTGCTTACTAGTAGAAGAGCTCTATTTACCTTTGCCCTTCTGACTATCCAAGAAAGGTTGATCTATTTCAAGAGTGGCAACTTGATCTACCTATAGAGATTCCAATCACTACATCGCATGCTAGAGATACTGATTTATCCATGGTCTAAACATAGTTTGAGGAGCAACTAAGAGCACAAAAAGAGAAATTTGAAGGCAAACATGGAGACCTAGTGAGATAGTTGCATGAAGCATGCACTTGAAGTGATCCATGACTACCTGACGAAACATAGGGAGGAGCCACAAGAATAATAGAGCTAGTAGCTCTTGTAAATAAGCAACTGGAAGCAACCACAAAATATCAAGAACAATTAAACAAATTGCAAGAAAAGTTAGAAGCACAAGAAGTAGAGGCCACTATGATCACATACATTCTAGTATCATGGCCTTTGCCTTCTTTGGCCCACCATTCATATTCAAATTTTTTATTCATCATAGGAATAAATCACATTAGATTAGGGACCATTGTTTCTAATGGAGAGTACAAGAAAAGTCTTACAACTATTTGAGAACGTGGAAGCATGGTCAAGAGAGTCATGCATCTGACCACCTCCATTGTCAATCATGAAGGAACAAGTGAAAGTTGATTTAGGATCACAATGGTAGATACAATGCATACAAGAAGGATATGTTCCTAGGAAACAATCCAAATTTAGAATAACCTTTGATCCCTTGCCTCCTTACCTATAGAAATCACATCAATAATTACCCAATGCCTTGACATTGCGATCATCGAAAGTTTCTTTTTCATGAAAAGTGAAAGGATTATCAACAAGAATTGGCTCAATTACCTAAAGCTTCTTGAGCCACAAAATAATTATCTCAATTGTGTCTACATGCTAAAATGGTATCAAATACTCCTACAATATGAGCCAAAACATTCCCGATCTCACCGTCCAAATGTTACATAAAATTTTTTGTATCATTGAGTCTCGTCTAACCACTTTTGAGAATTAAAGCTATTGAACATCGATTTCATAGGATTCTAGAACAACACTAGGAGCTTGGTATTGACCCTCTCAATGGCATCAAGTTTACAATGCTTATGTGACTACTACTCACATCTCATGTTTTTGCCACCAATAAATGCATGCATTTGAAGAGACATTTATGAAAGGCTTCTCCAAGAATTTGTCATAAAACAACTAGTCTAAGCAAGTCTATCAAGACCAAGAGAATCATATCCCAACAAGATATCCCACAAGGGGTGAGAGATGCATGTATCCACCCAATCAACTCCACACACATATATATACCTCTATTGGAGATAGACGTCTACTGAAGCACGTGAGCATCACAAGGAAGGAGAAGAAGCTTGGAGCACAACACACAATACTCAATGTATTATCAGGGAATGTAAAAAGATAAGTAGCCCATTAGGGCAATAGGCATATATACAAGCCATGGGAAAAAACCTCCTAAAGAGGGAAAAAAGTACCCCGGAGGTCCTAGTGTGTTCACACACATCACTACCTAAATATATCAACAAATCCCCCCTGGGAGTGATGCGGTGAACAAGGAGCTGGCACTCATGTATAAGGAAGTGCCAAGATATGTGGAAATCACTCCACAAAAGGAAGTAAGCCCAAAGCTTTGTGGAAAGCTTCAAACTTTTCCCTAGGCAGAGCCTTCGTGAAAAGGTCTGCAATGTTCTCCTGCAGGGGCACATATGCCAAGCTGATCCCCCCATCATAGAACCTCTCCCTGTCATAGTGATAATGCACCTCAATGTGCTTAGTGCGAGCATGGAACACAGGGTTCCTCGCAACTACCAATGTACTCTGACTGTCAGTGAAGATGGTGGTGGCAGAAGACTGACCAACACCCAAATCATCTATAAGGCATCTGAGCCACACACACTCAACAGTCACTCTGAAAGCTTTCCTATACTCATCCTCACAACCGAAAGTGGCCACAGTAGGCTGGTTCTTGCTCAACCAAGATACACATGAGCTACCAAGCATGAAGCAAAAGCCACTAGTGGACACACGAGAGTCATAGCAACTAGCCCAATCAGAGTCAGAAAAAGCATGCAAATTTGGTGGTAGTGACCCCCCTTGGGATAAAACAACCCAAGTAGTTGAGTACCTCTCAAGTAGCGAAAGATGCGCTTAACCGCTTGCCAATGCTTGACTCCTAAGCAATGCATAAACCTGCTCATCTGTGAGACAAAAAAGTGAATATTTGGCCGAGTAATGCATAAGTAAATCAAGCATCCAATAGCTTGCTAATAGAGAACAACATCAAATGCATCTCCAGCATCATGAAGACTTAATCATAGACCTGTCTCTATAGGAGTGGCAATAGCCTTACAATCTTCAAGGCCAAAATGTTGCAATAATGTGTCAATATATTTTGTTTGACGCATGCAAATCAACCTTAAAATCAGCAATATGCTTCTCAATAGGACTAGTGAGCAGCATGTCATCAACATAGACAACAATGATCAGAAGCACATCATTAGCACGCTTAACATAGAAGGTGCTTTCAGTTGGACTGTTCTCAAAACCATGTGCAATCAGATAGGCATGTATCTTCTCATACCAAGCACGTGGTGCTTGCTTTAAACCATATAATGCCTTCTTTAACCTGCACACCTAGTTTTCATGCCCTTTTTGCACAAAGCCACGGGGCTGAAAAATATACACTTCTTCATGCAAGTCACCATTTAGAAATGGTCTTTTAATGTCCAACTGATGTACATTCCAACCATGATGAGTTGCAAGTGCACAGATGCTACGAGCTATAGTCATTTGGCAAGTAGGTGCAAAGGTATCATCAAAATCAATGTCTCTTTCCTGCACATAACCCTTTGCAATAAGTGTAGCCTTATACCTCTCAACTGTACCATCAGGCTTACACTTCAACTTATATACCCACTTAGTCCCAATGGCCTTCTTGCCAAGAGGCAAGTAACATAAAGACCAAGTACCATTAGCATTATATTTACATTGCATAGTAGCCATCCAATTTTTTGAATTTTGTGCTTCATCAAACAAAATAGGCTCATTCTCATCACAGAGACTAGATGCAGCCATAGCATATCAATTTGATGCAAAAGAGGCACTATGAGAGCCTGAACAAGTACGATATGATAGAGGTGCATCTAATTTATTGTCACGCAAAGTCTGCACCAACCATTTTGGCATAGTTTTTGCTTGCTCAATATCAGCTCTCTCATCAACTAGTGCATCATGTAAATCTGCATCACAAATGGAATGATTTGCATCATCACATGGAACCTGCAAAGGTTGAGGATTTGCCTCATTGGGACCAGCACTAGATTGTCCACCTATAAAAAGAGGCAACAAAGCATCATACATGTCTTTGGAGCTAACAGATGTCTCCTTAGTACATGAAAGCAGTGGTTGAATAGCTTCTTCCACAAAAACAAGATCACGACTAACTAGAATGCGTCTAGTCTGTGGATGATGCAGACGATAGCCTTTACTTTCAGAACTATACCCAACAAAAATACATTTTACTGCTTTATCATCCAATTTTTTGTGATGTTGTTCAGGCACTAATGCATATGCTAAACAACCAAAAACATGCAGATGAGCAACAGATGGCTTGCGATCATGCCAAGCCTCATATGGAGTGATTGACTATAGCGCTTTAATGGGACATGTGTTAAGTACATATGATGCACACATGACAACCTCGAGCCAAAAATTATGTGGTAAAGCCTGACTCTTGACCATAGACCTCACCATCTCCATGAGTGACCTATTCGGGCATTCAATTTATGCACGTTGATGGTGGAATGGGTTTGTGCCAAATGAAATATATTGCACATTATTGCTGTGTTTTGGCCTTGAAGAATATAAACCTATTGCCACTCTTATGGAGACAGGTCTACGACTGATTCTTCATGATGTTGGAGATGCATTTGATGTTTTTCTCTATCAACACGTTGTTGGATGATTGATTTACTTATGCATTACTCAGCCAGATATTCAGTTTGTTGTCTCACAGATAAGCAGGTTTAAGCATTGCCCAGGTGTCAAGCATTGGCAGGCAGTTAAGCACATCTTTTGCTACTTGAGTGGTACCCAGCTACTTGGGTTGTTTTATCCCAAGGAGGGATCACAACCACCAAATTTGCATGCTTTTCTTGACTCTAACTGGGCTGATTGCTATGACACTCGTGTGTCCACTAGTGGTTTTTGCTTCATGCTTGGTAGCTCATGCATATCTTGGCTGAGCAAGAAGCAGCCTACTGTGGCCACTTCTAGTTGTGAGGCTAAGTATAGGGCAGCTTTCACAACGACTGTTGAGTGTGTGCGGCTCAAATGCCTTATGGCTGGCGTTGGTCAGTGTTCTACCACCACTGTAATCACTAACAATCAGAGTGCATTGCTTGTTATAAAGAACCCTGTGTTCCATGCTCGCACTAAGCACATTGAGATGAATTATCATTATGCTAGGGAGAGGTTCTCTACTAGGGAGATTATCTTGGCATATGTGCCCATCTAGGAGAACATTGCATACCTTTTCATGAAGGATATGCCTAGGGAGAAGTTTGAAGCTTTCCGCAAAGCTTTGGGCTTACTTCCTATTGTTTATCTTTACTTTGTCACTTTCATAGATGATGCTACTAGAAACATCTAGGTATATCCTATCAAATCGAATGATGAGGTATTCCCCACTTTTGAAAAATGGCTTGCTTTAGTTGAGACTAAAAAAGGAACTAAGCTCAAAGTTTTACATTTAGATAATGGAGGTGAGTATACCTCACATTAATTCAATCTTTTTTGTCAATCTATGGGGATTTTTAGAGAGTTTATAACTCCTTATTGTCATGAGGAAGGAGATAAGGAAAAGAGGTCACACACACACTCTCACAATCAAAGAGAAGCACACACTCAGATTGAGGCAAGGAAAAATGATCTTCTTCTTCTTCTTCTATTACATAAAAAGGAATGTACAAGAATGACGTGAAAACAACAATACAACTACTACAATATATAAAGACCAGTACATAAGGAAAAAACTAATGTCCGCGAATGAGTGAGCTGGCAAGAAACAAATGTGCCATCACTCTCGATAGATAAATCTAATAAAGCTCAATGAAGTGTCCCTGACATATACGGACATGACCACTATACATATCAGAGAAATGAAAAATGATACGTGTCATCTTGGATCATCACATGTTGAGCTTGATATCTCAACACTCCCCCTCAAGCTCAACGCCATGTCCTCTAATCCAAGCATCTTCTGAAACCTCTTCAACTTCTCTACTCCAAGTGCTTTAGTGAAATATCAGCAACCCGCTCATGTGTTCTCACATAAACAAGATCAATATCACCTGCTAATACCTTCTCTCTGATGAAGTGATAATGTACCTTGATATGCTTTGTTCTAGCATGAAAAACAGGGTTCCGTGCTAAGTGTATGTTTCTAGGATTATCACAATAGATGGTGATATGCTTTTGCACTTCCACACCTAAATCTACAAGTAGCATCTCCATCCATGATGCCTCACATGCTTCCATTACAGCACCTCTATACTGTTGGGAATGATGGTTGGATACACTCAGAAGATCAAGTTGGTGCTGCTAGACCTGCTTCACACCTGCCCTCCTTTTACTCCAGATATGCTTAGTAGACTCCTTGAGCTTCCAAATGATACCAAGAAACCATATATGTGCTTTGCAAATGTTATGAGTAATGATCAAATCAAGACAGACTACTTGTGACTTCAAAATCTTGAAAAAACTTGTTATTTTGGTATTGACACCTGCTCAGTGTTATGCTCAGTGTGACCAGTGTAGTTACAATTAGCAACATTCCTTCTAGAGATATTCTATTAGCTTAGTAAGCTTCCATTTGCAAGTGGAATGAAAGGAAATGATAAACTACACTCAGAGAAATCACTTTAGCAAAATAAGGTGTACCCCCGATTTTTTAGGAGACTTACAGTCACAGACCAGTGAGCACCCCGACTGAGATTTCTCTGTGATGGTTGATCCAATGGTCTTGAAACTTTGTAGGTGTATAGTAGACTTTGAGCTGAATCCAATGCACTTTGAATCATCCAATTTGGTTCAGTAGATCTTGAGATATGCCCTGTTGAAGTTGACAGAGTTGAAGAGTACACTCAGAGAATAACAGAGATGATCAATATGAGTATATGTATTAAATCTATTGATTGTACATTCCCATTGGCATGATATGTAATGCCCAATGGTACTCAGAGGTGTAGGCTATGGTGTAGCACACACACACTCAAAGAATTACTCAGAAATGCCTCGGGAAGAGTGAAGGATGCCCGCGACTTTTGACTTGTAGCTTTTATAGAGGTTGAGTAAAATTTTGAATTTCAAATCCAAGTCAATCTCCTAGAATCTTTCACCTAAAGATTGATTGAGATATTCTCTCAACTAAACAATCACTTTTCCCACGAATCAAACTAGTAGGTGTGATTACATGAGTGGTTAAAGTCATATTGACTTTTACAAATGAGTAAAATGGTAATAACATATAGGAATAGGTTCCTATGGTTCTTCCTTCATGTATAGACATTCTTCAAGGGTTCCAAGCCCATCTTCCAAAGTTCCAAAGTTCCAAGCCAATGTGTGTAGGCTTGTCTTGCACCAACATATACTCAGCCTATGTAATCAACAAAGCAATAGTGGGTTGCTTCTTGCTGCTCCATGTAATAGTTGCACCTCCAAGTGAGAATAGAAAGCCACTAGTAGATCTTCTATCTGGAGTACTACCAGCCCAATCTGCATCGATGTATCCATGAACCTACAAATCTAATCTTGCTTCATAAAACAACACATAATCCAAAGTAGCACTCACATAACATAGAGTGTGCCTCAGAGCATCCAAATGTGGCTTCCTGGGAACCTGCATAAATTGACTTTCATGTCCAACAGTGTAGCTTAGATCAGGCCTCGTAATCGTGAGATATATCAAACTTCCCACAATTTTCTTGTACATAGTAGCATTTTCCAATGCTTCATCTGATGTAGTATCTAACTTCAAATTCTGATCTAATGGCATAGAAATCAGCGTACAATCAGCCATACCATACTTTTGCAGCATATTCAAGGCATATTGCCTTTGTGACATCCATATACCTGTTTCTGTATGTATAAACTCAATGCCCAAGAAATAGCGCAGCACACCAAGATCTTTCATGTCAAATTCCTGCATAAAAAGTTGCTTTACCTTTTTTATGCTTTCTTCATTATCACCACCTACGACCAAGTCATCAACATAGATAGCCACAATTGTGATGCCATCATCACCCTTCCTTGCATATAGTGAATGATCTGCATCACACATAGAAAATCCAATGGTGGTCAAGTAATCAGCAATCCTTGCATGCCATGCACGAGGAGCTTGCTTCAGCCCATACAAAGCCTTTTGCAACCTGCAAACATATTTTGGATGCTTTGAATCTTCATATCCTTGTGGCTGGTCCGTGTATACTTCTTCCTGTAACTCACCATGTAGAAAAGCATTCTTCACATCCATCTGATGCAATGTCCATCCTTTTGTTATAGCTAATGCAACAAGTGTTCTAACAGTAGACATTTTAGCTACAGGGATGAATGTTTCCTCATAATCAATGCCATAAGTTTGTGCATATCCTTTTGCTACCAAACATGGTTTATACCTACTTATGCTACCATCAGCATTGTGCTTTACCTTGTAAACCCACTTGTAGCCTATGGGTTTCTTCCCTTGTGGCAATGGAACCAGCTTCCATGTATTGTTTCCATAAAGTGCAGCCATCTCCTCATCCATAGCTTTTTCCCAATCTGCATTTCCAATTGCAACTTCAAAACAAGAAGGTTCAGCATCTTGTATTACCTTTGTCATGTAGGCACAATGATGAGCCATGTAACTATCATATGTCAATTGTTGCAATGAATTCCATATCCTCCCAGATCTTCTTGGTCTTAGGTCACTTCTCCTTGTATCATCTGCATGTGCCTTTCTTACTCCTGGAGTCTTCACAGAGGGCAATCCAAGTTCCTCATCAAGAATCTTTTCTAAACCACTTGAACAACATTCATTTCAGGAATTTTCACATTTAAGGTGAACATCCTACCCATTTTGTTTCCTTTGGCAATCAATCTTCCATCTCGTTTGTATTCTTCTACATATAACCCATCAGCATTGAACCTAACTTGTAATCCCTGGTCAACCTTTTGTCCAACATAAACCAGACTCTTTGTTATATTTGGAACATGAAGCACATCAGCAAGATGTTTTGCCTTCCCGTCCTCCATAGACAATGCTATGTTTCTTGTATGCTCGATAGGGTGTGATGTGTTATCACCTGTTTCAACATATCCAAGAACTAGCATTTTTTGCAAAGTACTAAACCATTCTACATGACTGGTCATGTGATTTGAAGCACCTGAATCAACATACCAGACATTATCATTCGATTTTGAAACACCAGCAGACATCGTATTCATCATGTGATGTTGAACCATGAACAGCTTCTCAGAATCATTTGCACTTGTGGATGCATAGTTGTTTTGCTACCTTCTGTTATTTTGATTCTTCAACCTGCAATCACGTTCAAAGTGTCTAGGGTTACCATACTTCCAGCATCCTTTACTGTCATTGCTTGAATCATTTCTTTGGAAATTTTTCTGACCTCTTTGGTTCCCCCTACCTCGAAACTATCCTCTTCCTCTTGCATGATTCTGTTGTTGACCTTGGTCTTGATTATTTTTTCCTCTTCCACTTCCAAAACCTTTACCTCTACCTCTTCCTCTGCCAGAGTAGAATACATGCTCAGAAATGGGCTTTCCTTGGGATTTTGAATCCTCACAAAGATTCTTTCCTTCAATAATCAGCATAAATACTAAATCAGCAAAATTCAAAATATTTTCCATGGTATGTATAGAAGTTGTGAACTGCTTATATGCAGCTCCTAAACCATGAAGGCACACTTATACCTTATCATCATCAACAAAATTCATCCCAATAGATGCAAGTGACGCACATATGCTTTTGATTTTCAAGGTGTAGTCACTTACCGACATGCCCTTCTTCTCCAATGTATGCAGCTCGTTCTTGAGTTGTAATTTTCATGCCTTTGTATTGGTCTCATACAATGTGACCAAACTGTTTCAAGCTTCTTTCGAAGTCTTGGCATCTTGTATGTGCCCAATCATGCTATGCTATATGCTAACAAATAGGCAATATATTACCTTTTGTGCTCCTTGATTCCATTCCTAATATGCTCTTAATTGGTCTCCAGTCCGATTCCTCTCTGGTAACTGCGGAGCATTTTCGTTCTCTCCTTCAATGTACTTCCAGTAGCCTTTTCCCATCACGAAATTTTTCATTCTGAATCTCCAAGCATGGAAGTTGTTCTTGTCCAGCTTATCGCTCATAAGTTGACTCATTCCATCTGCATTTGCCATTTTTGCAGCAATTCACAACACTCCAAAACACTACAAGCAACACTTCTGCTTGAACGTTGTCACACTATGACGTGACAATTTGATCTCAGAAAAACACAGTTTTTGTGTATCAACAGTACACAGAATTGTTTGAAATTTTGGATTTGGAACATATGAGTGTTGTCAAATACGATGCAAGTTATAGTTTTTGAATCTGACTTGGTTTTTCTATGGGCCCCACCTTGCGGGCTCGAAATGGAGGTCGATATGGCTCTAAAACTTCAATCTGAAAAAAACGAGTGACCCTTAAGGGATAACTCATGAAAATATTTTGAGGTCTTCTACCTTTATGCCAATTTTCATAGAAATCTGAGGTCATTTGTGAATCGCGCTTTCTCCATGCCTTCTTGCGTACTCTACACCGTCAGCCTTCTCCACGAGCTCTCTACAGCCACACTGGCTCTGATACCATGTCACGAGGAAGGAGATAAGGAAGAGAGGTTACACACACACTCTCACAATCAAAGAGAAGCACACACTCATATTGAGGCAAGGAAGAATGATATTCTTCTTCTTCTTCTATTACATAAAAAGGAATGTACAAGAATGACCTGAAAAAAAGAATACAACTACTACAATATATAAATACCAGTACATAAGGAAAAACCTAATGTCTGCAAATGAGTGAGCTGGCAAGAAACAAATGTGCCATCACTCTCGATAGATAAATCTAATAAAGCTCAATGAAGTTTCCCTGACATATATCGATGTGACCACTATACATGTCAGAGAAATGAAAAATGATATGTTTCATCCTAGATCATCACACGTTGAGCTTGATATCTCAACACTTAAACCCTAATAGAGAACGGTGTAGATGAAAGGATGAATAGAACTTTTCAAGATGTAGTTTCTATGTTGCATCATGCAAACCTTTCACAAGGCTTTTGGGCAAAAGTAGTATTGACTTCAGTTCATGTGATTAACCTTTCACCTAGTACCGCCAGAGGTCTAAAAGTGGCACAAGATTTATGAACAGGTAAGCCACCATTTTATGATCATCTTCAAGTTTCTAGTGTGAAGCATATGTTCATATACCCAAGAATCTTGGAAAAAAGTTGGACCATAATTCAAAGAAACGCATTTTTCTTGGATATGGTCAAGAAGGCCAATTTGGATATCACGTATGGGATCTTGAAACATTATCAGTGATAAAAATTAGTGATAATATTTTCAGTGAGTCTAAGATGAATAAAATTCGACAAAGTATCCCTTGTAAACTGAGAAATCAAACAAGATAACGAATAACAAAAGAATAATGAGTAATAATGAGTAAGGTGTCACCACATGTCACCGATCCAACCAAAGATAATGACAAATACATATGCCAAAAACTAATGGTAATACATGCCAATACAATGGCGATACACCTCCCACTCAAGAATGAATCCTACAAGATGGTTTGATCTATCACGAATAGCATGCCACCAAGTCGAAGCGAATGGTACACAAGCATAAAGGATCTACTAGAGTACTCTTCTAGCATAAAAGATTATAAAATTTTGGTAGCATCTCCTTTGTAAAATGGACTCTTAACCAGATAAACCATGTGGGAATCACCATCCAGACATGCCAAGAATCACACTGGCAAATAAGATATCAAATCAATGACCATATGCTAAAATAATAGCCAATCAAGGTGACAAACGGATGTGCAACTGAGGCTCCAATCTGGATCATGTATCTGCATAAAAAATAAGAATACAAGCACTATCCAAGGTCCAAAATCAACTCTGATAAAATTATGTGCAATTGGAAAGTGAATCCATAACCAAGTGGCATAAACAAGATAGAGTCCACAATGTCACTATACATCCACTGACAATGCTATGATCAAACTCACGATGACATAAACCTCAAAAAAGGTATACCACAATGTCATCTCACATGCGAAACAATGACAAGATCATGTTCTAATCTCATACGGAGGATCTACCACAATGATCATACATAAACAATGCCTTCAAACTCCAAAAATGAGAGCTCGTACACCAGCTTTTATGACACTTGTGTGTCCACGAGTGGTTTTTGCTTCATGGTTTGTAGCTCATGAATATCTTGGTTGAGCAAGAAGCAGTCTATTGTGGCCCCTTCTAGATGTGATGATGATTATAGGGAAGATTTTACAGCAACTATTGAGTGTGTGTGGCTCAGATGCCTTTTGGCTCATCTGGGTGTTGGTCAGCTTTTTGCGACCACCATCTTCACTAACAGTCAGAGCACATTAGTAGTTTCAAGGAACCTTTTGTTCCCTACTCACAAAAAGCACATTGAGGTACATTAACATCATGTCAAGGAGAGGTTCTCTACTAGAGAGATTAGTTTGGCATATATGTGGATGATCTCTATAATTTTTCTAATAAAAGTGAGAATCATTTACAAGATTTGAGATCCATTTTCAAAAAATGCAGAATTTATAAGGTCTATCTCAATCCTAAAAATGTGAACTTTTTGTGAGACAAGAGAGGATGTTAGGACACATTGTGTCAAAAACTGGTATATCCACAGATAAGGAGAAAATAAAGGCCATTGTTAATTTTCCTAGACCAACTGATGTAAAAGAGTTACAAACATTTATGGGGCATTGTGGATAAGTGTATAAATTTTCAAACGTTGCAAAACCCTTATATGCACTAATTACTAAATTTGAGTGGTTTGAAGAATGTCAGAAAGCCTTTGAAACTTTAAAAACTTTTTTGCAACAACACCTATAATAAAAAACCTTGAATGGGATCTAATCTTTCATGTACATGTGGATGCTTCTAATTTTTCTTCATGATGTGTATTAGCATAACCTATTGAAGGAAGTAAAATCGATTTTCCAATAGCCTATGCAAGTAGAGAGTTAAATTAGGCTGAGAAAATATACACCACTAATGAGAGAGATTGTTAAGGTATGGTGTATGATGTTAAGAAATTTAGAAATTATCTATTAGCAAACAAGATTAAATTTTTTGTTAACCATAAAGCCCTTCTCTTTCTCATAAATAAACCTTGTCATAAAAGAATAATTTTGAGATGGTTTTTCCTTCTAATGGAATTTAAGTTTAAGTAATCTTTTGAGAAGGAATTGATGATCATCTTTTCGATGCATATCTATTCAAGATAGAAATTACACTTCATTAGGCAACACCTTTGGTTCCAATATTATCTTTTGGACCATACTTTAGAAATAATATTTCTAAACATATAATCTTACAAAGTAGAAATTTCCTTTTTACTTTTAGGTCATATGTATCACTTAATTTAAATAGAAGTGTTGGAATACTATTTACCAAAAGATGAGCAACATAATTATTTGGAAAATTTACATAAATGGAATGTATATCCACATGCTTCAAAAAGAGTCACTCTAAATGTATAGAGGTTGGGAACATATTTTGGCCAAACAAAGAAATAGATACGGATAAATATGTTGCACAATGTATGTGGCACAATGTAAAAAATCTACACATAAATATATGTTAGAAGATGTGACCTTATTTTTGTTTCAAATCAATCTAATATGGAGTGAAATTATTATGGAACACTTAAAGAAAAAGTGTGATGAAAGTCCAAAAGACATGAATACAAATAGAAGGAATATGTAAGAAATTTGTAAAGTGTTTGTGTTGATAAACAATCAATTATACAAGAGAGGAATAGATGGATACTTAAGAATTTGTGTGCCTAAAGATAAATTTCAGGAAATGTTAGAATTAGCTCATTCAAGAGTGGCAAGAGGACATTTTTCCATGGATAGAACAGCTAAGTTGATTCTATATTCAGGGTTTTGGTGGTCAACTCTATTTCAAGCTGCTAAAACTTATGTGGAGAGATGTGATTCTTGTCAAACAATAAAATATCCAATAAGAAATGATGAGATGATATTGAAGCCTTTAATGTCTGCAAAAGAATTTTGCAAATAGGGTTGACTTTATTGGACCCATACATCCATAAGCTAAAAGCTCTCATCTAGAATATATCATAGTGGAAACAGACTACTTGACAATGGATTGGAGCCAAATCCACCTCAAAAAATGATGATCAAAATTCAACTAAGTTTTTTTATAAAAATGGCATAACAAGATTTGGATTACCAACTAAATCATTAAGTGATAGATGAACTCATTTCTTGAACCAAATAATAAAGTGTTGATCACTTCATGATAACACATAGAAATAGAGCACCCTATCATCCTTAAGCAAATCCACTAGTTGATAGTACAAATAAAGTATTGTGTATCATTCTATCCAAAATAGTGAACACCAAGAGAAATTATTGGGATATGCAACTTTATCATGTTTTATGGGCATATAGAGTAGCATACAAAACATCCATTGGAACTACTGCATTTAATTTTGTATATGGAATGAATGTTGTACTACCAATGGAATTTTTGATACCTACTTAAGGTTAGGAAATCATTTAACATGGTATGGACATGAATTATTCAATAGGATCATTGAATTGGAACAATTGGTAGCATCAACATTACTAGTAATAATGAGTATTTATGCAAGAAAAAAGAGGCAAAAGGCTTACTATAGTATGCGTATGAAAAATAAAGATTTGCAAGAAGAAGATTGTCTTTGCTTATGCTCTAAAAGAACATAGTAAGAAATTGGAAAAAAGAGAACAATGGACCTTATATACTTCATAAAATAAGTACTAGTGTTATAGTACAACTTGCAACACTAAATGCACAAATAATGCCAAATTACATAAGTGGATATAGAGTAAAGAGATACATGGAACCATTAATTGTAGACATGTGGAGAACATTACAAAAATCACAAAAACAAAAAAACAAAGACGAAATGAAGAAGCTCAAGAAGAAGCAAAAGAGAGAATAAGAAGGAAGAAAGAACCGAGACAAATCCAACAAGTAATGACAAGTAAGGTGGTAAAGGAAATAGTAAAAGAACATTTACCAGTGATAAAAAAGCAATAATATCAAGGAAAAAATATTAAAGCCTTGTTGGATACTAGAGCATAACTTTAATCAGCTCAAAATGATTGCATCAAGCAAAAATAAAAAGGATCAACAATGAAACTACAATCAAATTTGTGAATGGTAAGAGTTTTTGTTATTTTCCAACTATAAAAATTGAACATGAATTAAGAAATGAGAAAAATATAGTAGAATGTGAAGAATGGCTTGACGAGTTGATGACTAAAAGTCTATTTTACATCAAAATTGGATGACACAAGACCAATTCTCTCTTCATTGTGAACATAAATTTTAAAATTGAAAGGGAAAGAAAAAATCTATGAGACTTTCTTTTGTAAATATTGTCGTGCAAGAACTCGATCCACACATACAAGAGCTACAATGGAGAATTTTATGTTTCCTACAAAAGAAACTCAAAAAGAACAACCTAGGATTATACGAAAACATGATCAGTGGAGTGTTGACCTCACAAGGAAAATAAAACAAATTTAGTTACCCAAGATAATTCTTCAAAAAGGCATATTGATGCAGAAACACATCCAGAAATAGTGTCATTATACAAAGAACAAAGCAAAGATAAAAAAATAGATATGAATGCCCAAAAAAATATGAAGGAAGGGTTGTAGGAATCTTCAAATGCAAAAATAGATTCAAATTCAGAAAAACAAAGAAGAAATGAGTACCTCATGATGAAATGCAAAATTCAATATTAGAAAAATATAGAGTCACATTTTTTACAACAACATCTCCCTAGACAGAGCCTTCATGAAAAGGTCTACAATGTTCTCTTGTGTGGGCACATATGCCAAGTTGATCTCTCTAGTAGAGAACCTCTCCCTGATATAATGATAATGCACATCAATGTGCTTAGTGTGAGCATGGAACATAGGGTTCTTTGCAACTGCCAATGCGTTTTGATTGTCAATGAAGGTGGTGGTGGCAAAAGATTGACCAACACCCAAATCAGCCATAAGGTGTCTGAGCCACACACACTCAATAGTTATTGTGAAAGTTGGCCTATACTCAGCCTCACAACTAGAAGCAGCCATAGTAGGTAGCTTCTTTCTCAACCAAGATATGCATGAGCTACCAACCATGAAGCAAATGCCACTGGTGGACACATAAGTGTCATAGAAACTAGCCTAGTCAGAGTCAGAAAAAGCATGCAAATCTGGTGGTAGTGATCCCCCCTTGGGATAAAACAATCCAAGTATTCAGGTACCACTCAAGTAGCAAAAGATGCACTTAACCACGTGCCAATGCTTGACACTTGGGCAATGCATAAACCTGCTCATCTATGAGACAGCAAATTGAATATATAGTCGAGTAAGGCATAAGTAAATCAAGCATCCAACAGCCTACTGATAGAGAACAGCATCAAATGCATCTCGAGCATCATGAAGACTCAATCGTAAATCTGTCTCCATATGAGTGGCAATAGGTTTGCAGTCTTCAAGCCAAAATGTTGCAATAATGTGACAATATATTTCGTTTGACACAAAATTATTTTTCCATCAACTTGCATAAACTGAATGCCCAAATAATGATGTGAATGCTGCAAATTAGACATCTCAAATGAGTCATGCAGATCAGCCTTAAAATCAGCAATATACTTGTCATGAGGACTAGTAAGCAACATGTCATTAACATACACAACAATGATCAAAAGCACATCATTAGCATGCTTAACATACACAACAATGATCAACAGCACATGATTAGCATGCTTAACATCAATGCCTCTTTCCTAAGCATTTGCAACAAGCCTAGCCTTATACTTGTCAACTATTACATCAGGCTTATGCTTAAGCTTGTATACCCACTTAGTTCCAATGGCCTTCTTGCCAAGAGGTAATTCACATAAAGACCATGTACCATTTTTCATTATAGCATCATATTCAGATTGCATAGCAGCCATCCAATTTTTTGAATGTTGTGCTTCATCAATCAAAACAGGATCATTCTCATCACAAAGACTAAAGGCAACCATAGCATAGCATTCTGATCCAAAAGAGGCACTATGAGAGCCTAAATGAGTAAGATATGATAGAGGTGCATCTAATTTGCTATCACGCACAGTTTGCACCAGCCATTTTGGCATAGTTTTTACCTCCTCAAATTCAGCTCTCTCATCAACAAGTATATCATGCAACTTTGGATCAGAAATGAAATGATCTGCATCATCACATGAAACCTGTAAAGGTTGAGAAGTTACCTCATTTGGACAAGCACTAGATTTTCCACTTTTGAAAAGAGGCAGCAAAGTATCATACATGTCTTTGGAGCTAAGAGATGTCTCCTTCATAAATGAAAGTAGTTGTTGAATAGCAGCTTCCACAACAACAACATCATGGCTAACCAAAACACATTTAATCTATGGATGATACGGATGATAGCCTTTGCTTTCAAAACTGTACGCAACAAAAATACATTTCACTACTTTATCATCCAATTTCTTGCATTGTGGTTCAAGCACTAATGCATATGCTAGAAAACCAAAAACACAGAGGTGAGCAACAAATGGCTTGCAACCATGTCAAGCCTCATATGGAGTGATAGAGTGCAATGCTTTAGTGGGACACCTGTTAAGTACATATGTTGCACACATGACAGCCTCAAGCCAGAAATGTTGGAGCATGAAAACCATCAATTGATGTGTTGGATAAAGATTTGAAGTCAAAAGAAGAAGCAAATATCAATACATGAAGATTGGAGTTAGACCATAATCAGAAAATAAAGGCTTGTATATATATGTACATTAAACATGCTTATACTTTTGAATGGTCAAGAGTTTGTACATAACACCTATATAAACAAGTAGAAAAGTTGGGGCATGTATGAGAGATGATGAATTATAAGTTGTAAGAGCCATTAGACACTCTAGAAGTGAAGTGAACATCTCTCATCATTCAGATGTAAATTTTCTGAGGAAAGGAAAAAGTTGTGCCCCATATTTTGCTCTATTCTCCTTTTGTGCTTGATCATTTTAGAAATCCTTTTGTACATGTCTAATTCCATAGTTAATGCTTCTATGGTTAAGATTTGAGAGCCTAATTGTAAACAACCTGAGAGAATTATGTGTAGGAACATTTGTATGTGAAGAAGTGATGAGTGTCTTCTGAAACAAGTGCAATCTTGATGGTCAAAGAATTTATCAGTACTCAGTGCACAGTGTAAAGTTTTGCACAAATGAGAATTAAAAATCTAAGTGGGAAGGTAAGACATCTATGGCTAAAGCATTTGCTTAAAGGTTTGTACTTTGGGAGCACCATGCATTAGAAGTTGCAGGTGTCAAAGTCGACTATACAGGAGATTCAGACATAGGTAAATCTTTTGGTCATTTCTCAAGATCTACTGAATCTTTTGAGATGATTTAACTTGGAGAAGGTGAGCAATCTTTAGACAACACCTTGCACAAAGTTTTATCAAAACATTTACACATTTGATCAGTCAATGAGTGAGTTATGTGCAGTAGACTTTTCTGAGTAGTGATTCTCTTCACAGTTAGTTCAAAATTTTGATAATGTGATATTGGGTCACCAAATTGGTAAAGGTTTTGAGTTATTCTTGATATAGAAGTGTTCTAACATCAAGGATATCTTGTTCTTTTGGAGATTAACACTCTCCATCAGTGGTATCAGAGCAGGAATCATCAAAATAGAAGAAAGGAGGACCTCGACTACTGCAATCATACAGAAATCAACACTTGAAGGTTCAAAAGTGAAAGTTTAAAGAGAAAGCTTGAGAAGGAGTTCTGAAGCTATCAAGAAGATCAAAAGAAACTTGATTTGAAGTAAAGATACACTTATTCCTCATAAAGCTTGAAGAATTTAATACACATGTGAAGAAAGGATGGGAGATTCTCTTTAGATAGAGAAATTGGATAGAGAAAACTATCTAGATTGGTGAATGAGGATGGAAGATCATCTCATGCGCAAAGACCTGATAGGTTACATCATAGGTGAAGAAGAAAAACCACAATTCAGAGATCCTAGTGTTCCAAGTAGGGATGAACTCTCATATTTGAAGACTTGGATGAAGAAGGATGCTCAATCAAGGAGCATTATCTACATGGGAGTCAATGACTACTTTCTACCTCCTATTAGAGGACTTGAAAGTGCAAGTGACATATGGAATGCTTTAGAGGAGCATTTCCAAAACACTACAAAGTCAAGGAAGGCATCTCTATGGGCAGAATTCACTACATTCAAGAAGAAGGCCTCTCAATCCATTTCTGGGTTATGTAAGAAGGATGAACAACATTGCAGATGCATTAGGAGCAGTTGATGAAGATATTGAAGAGGATAAATTGGTAAGGCAAATCCTCACAGGTTTGAGAGGAGATGAGAAATGGAAGCCATTCATTTTGTCTACTGAATTGTCACTAGATCATTTCACTCCTGATTTAAATCAGTCGCTAGGACACATGCTAACTTTTGAGCAGGATGTCAAAGGTGATGGTCATAAGAGTGCAGGTCAAGCAATGTTTTCAAAGGATAAGAAGAAGAGTAGCAAAGGAAAACAACAATTAAATGAAGAAGAAGGTACAACTAGCCAAGTCAACTTCCTAAGAGGAAGAGGAGGTGGCAAAGGAAGAGGAAGAGGCAGAAGCAATAAAGATGTAGCCAAAGCTTGCTTGATTTGTGGTAAGACAAATCATTTAGCTCATGATTGTTGGCATAATAATCAGAATGATGGAGGATATAGTTAGAACTTTAATTCAAGAGGAAGAGGTGGTAGAAATCAAAGAGGTAATTTCAGAGGTAGAGGTAGTAGAGGTTACTTTGGAAGAAATGCAGGTAGAGGATTCCAAAGTCAATCCTACAACAATACCTACTACAATTATGCTTCAGATGAAAAGGAGGATTCAACCTTAATCATGAATGCAACTTGTGAAAGACAAAGTGAAGACCAAAGAGTCTTCTACATTGACTCAGGTTGTAGCAATCACCTGAGTGGTAATATAGCCTTGATGACTGATTTGGAAAATAAGGTAACTAATCATGTAGTTCAAACAGGTGATAATACAAAGCACAATGTGAAGTCAATTGAATCAATGAAGGCCAAGGATGGAAGTACTCTTCTGAGTAAGGTCTTGTATGTTCCTACAATTCCAAAGAATTTGATAAGTGTAGGGCAAATTGTTGAAAGAGGTTATGAAGTAAGGTTCACTAATGATGGATTTTTTGTGGAAGACCTTAGCAATGGGTATAAACAAATTGTTTCAGGGAAGAAAGAAGGAAGACTCTTCACATTGAAGATTCAAGGTAATGTTGGTCATGCCTTGTTCACTTATGGAGGACATAAGATCTCTGAGTTAGATCTTTGGCATAAAAGGCTTGGACATTTCAATGAAAGAGGTATTAAGGATATGGTTAACAATGGTTCAGTACTTAGATTGCCTAATGTTGCAGGTCAACATATGACATACAGATGTGAGGCATGTCAATTAGGTAAAGCTCATAAGCAATCATATTCTAAACATGGTTTCATGTATTCAGAGAAGCTTGAATTGGTACACACAGATGTGTGGGAACCATCAAAGGATTTCAGTATAAATGGTTCAAGATATTATGTGATTTAGGTTGATGATGCTACCAGGTGGATCACTATATATGTGATCAAAGATAAATCATAAGTATTCAATACATTTAAACATTATCATGTGTATGCAAAAAGAATCAGAGGTCAAAAGTTGAAGAGACTAAGGTCAGATGGAGGGGGAGAGTATTTCTCTAATGAGTTCAGTGATTATTTATGGAATGCAGGTATAAAAAGGGAAGTTACTTGCAGGTACTCTCCTCAACAAAATGGTGTAGCAAAAAGGAGAAATAGAACTCTTGTTGAGTTTGCAAGATCAATGATGAAGGAGAAAAATTGTCCAAATTATTTATGGGTTGAGGCTGTAAATAGAGCTACATATTTGTTCAATAGATTATCGTGTAAAGCTTTGCAGGGTATGACACCATATGAAGCTTGGTGGGGTAAGAGACCTACCTTAGATCATTGAAAAGTGTTTGGATGTTTGTCTTATGCATATGTGCCATCTCAGTTGAGGCATAAATTGGAACCTAAAGCTGAAAAGTATGTGTTTATTGGATATGATGATAAGCAGATGGGTTATAGGTTGTGGAGTCCATCCACAAAGCAATTCCTTGTATCAAAGGATGTTACGTTTGATGAGCACGGTACTTGGTATGCAGGTATAATCAATAATCATGCAGGTGATGAAGAAGTTTTGAATCAAAAGAAAGGTAAATCAAAGGTTCAGATATTTGATGAAGAAGAGAACAATGAAGTACAAGTTGAAGTTGAAGAAGTGCCAAGGTTTGATCCAAGAAACTTCAAGAAGTGGAGAACTCGGAAGGTCATCAAGACACAAATGGCAACCTACAAGGTATAGCTATGACACTTCTTTTTTTACTACCAAAGATTATGCTTGCATGGTGAAAGCAGATGAAGATCCTTCTACATATGAAGAGGCAAAAGGTAAGGAAAATTGGGAGAAAGCTATGCAGGAAGAGTATGATGCATTAATGGAGAATGATACATGGGATTTGGTTCCTAAACCAAATAGTCAGAAGATAATTGGATGCAAATGGGTCTACAAGACAAAGAGGTATGCAGATGGAAGTGTGTCTAGGTATAAAGCTAGACTTGTTGTGAAAGGATATGCTCAGACATATGGTATAGATTATGAAACCTATAGTCCTATGGCAAAGATGACAACCAGCAGGACACTCATAGCCATTGTTGCACGTAAAGGTTGGAAACTATGTCAATTAGATGTGAAGAATGATTTTCTTAATGGTTATATTTCAGATGATGTTCTCATGGAGCAACCACAAGGGTTCAAAGATAAAAGATATTCAAAATACATATGTAATCTCAAGAGAGCTATGTATGGTTTGAAGCAGGCCCCAAGGGCATGGAATTATAGACTTATGAAGTTCTTGAAAGAACTTGGTTTTCAAGTATCTAAAGCATATAGTATCTTGCTTGTTAAAGCAAGTGATGATGGGTTCATTTGCAAGTGCATATATGTTGATTTCATAACCCTTACAGGTACAGATGAGAAGGGCATACAAATCCTCAAGAAGCAAATGGAGAAAGAGTTCAAGATTAGTGACTTGGGAGATTTGTCATATTTCTTGGGCATGGAGATCTCATATACTCAACATATTGGAGTGTATGTAACTCAAGAAAGGTATTTGAAGAATTTGTTGATCAAGTGTAAAATGGAAGATTGCAGGGTAGCACCTACTCCAATGGAGGTGAATCACAAATTGAGCAGATATAGAGGAGAAGAATTCACGGATAGAAGCTATATCAAAGTCGAGTTGGTAGTCTAATCTATGCTACATTAACTAGGCTTGATTTGTCATATGCAATTGGAGTGTTGTCTCAATTCATGCATTGTCCTATGAAAGAACATTGGGTTGCAGGACAAAGAGTGTTGAGATACGTTAAGGGTACACTCAAGGAAGGTTTGTATCATGGTTTTACATCAGATACAAACATCAAGATATATAGTGATACAGACTGGGTAGGTAATTCTGATGATAGGAGATCAACATATGGATACTTGTGTTATGTGGGAGATAAGTTAATCTCTTGGTGTTCTAAGAAGCAACATACAGTTGCTTTATCATCTACAGAGGTAGAGTATAAAGGTATGGTTGAAGCTACAAAGGAGTTCGTATGGTTAAAGACTCTTATGAAGAGTTTTGACATCATTCACAGTATACCAACTATTCTTGGAGATAACGTGAACTCATTGTATCTAGCTACTAATCCTGTTTTTCATGCAAGGACCAAACATATTGAGATTCAATATCATTTTTTGAGAGAAAAGGTGATTGATAAGGAGATTGAAGTTATACATACTTCAACAAAAGATCAGATTGAAGATATGTTAACCAAAATCTTGGATGGACCAAAGCTACATAGATTCAAAGACATGGCAGGTATAAAGAAGATGGAGAAAACCTCAATTGATGATTGAGGGGGAGTTTTTGGTGCATGAAAACCATCAATTGATGTGTTGGACAAAGATTTGAAGTCAAAAGAACAAGCAAATATCAATACATGAAGATTGGAGTAAGAGCATAATCAGGAAAATAAAGGCTTGTATATATATGTACATTAAACATGCTTGTACTTTTGTAATGGTCACGAGTTTGTACATAACACCTATATATACAAGTAGAAAAGTTGGGGCATGTATGAGAGATGATGAATTAGAAGTTGTAAGAGCCATTAAACACTCTAGAAGTGAAGTGAACATCTCTCATCATTCAGATGTAAATTTTTTGAGTAAAGTAAAAGTTGCACCCAATATTTTGCTGTGTTCTCCTTTTGTGCTTAACAATTTTAGAAATCCTTTTGTAGACGTCTAATTCCATAGTTAATGCTTCTATGGTTACGATTTGAGAGCCTAATTGTAAACAAGCTGAGAGAATTATGTGTAGGAACATTTGTATATGAAGAAGTGATGAGTGTCTTCTGAATAGGTGCAATCTCGATGGTCAAAGAATTGATCAATACTCAGTGCACAGTGTAAATTTTTGTACAAATGAGGAGTCAAAATCTAAGTTGGAAGGTAAGCCATCTATGGCTAAAAGCATTTGCTTAAACAGGTTGTACTTTGGGAGCACCATGCATTAGAAGTTGCAGGTGGCAAAGTCGACTATATAGGATGGCAGTTTCAGACATAGGTAAATTGTTTGGGTCATTTCTCAAGATCTATTGAATCTTTTGAGATGATTTAACTTGGAGAAAGTGTGCAATCTTTAGGCAACACCTTATACAAAGTTTTATCAAAAATTTTACACATTTGATCAGTCAATGAGTTAGTTATGTGCAGCAGACTTTTCTGAGTAGTGACGAGAGTCACAGTTAGTTCAGAATTTTGATAATCAAATATTGGTTCTCCAAATTGGTAAACGTTTTGAGTTATTCTTGATATAGAAGTTCTAATATCAAGGATAGCTTGTTCTTATGTTCTTTCGTTCAGCAACTCCATTCTCTTGAGGTGTATATGGCATTGTACATTGATGTTTTATCCCACGTTCAGCCACAAATGCATTAAATTCAAAAGACATATATTCCCCCCCTTGATCAAAACGGAGGGTGCCCATTTTACATGCTGACAGATTTTCAGCCAAGACCAAAAACTATATGAAGGATATAAACACTTCAGACTTTGCTTTCAATGGATATACCCATTCATGCCTAGAAAAATCATCAAAAAATGTCACAGAGCAAAGATAGTTCCCAAAAGAGTGTCTCTGCATAGGACAACAGACATCACTGTGAACAAGCTACAATTTCTGAGTAGCTCGAACTGAACCATCTTTTGGGAATGAGGAATGCTGCATTTTGCCCAAAATACATCCTTCACATATATCTTTATCGAGTGTCTCAAGTTTGGGCAAAGAAGACACCATTTCATATTTCGGTAGGCGTAGCTACAATTTCTGAGTAGCTCAAAATGAACCATCTTTTGGGAATGAGGAATGCTGCATTTTGCCCAAAATACATCCTTCACATATATCTTTATCGAGTGTCTCAAGTTTGGGCAAAGAAGACACCAAAGCTTTGCATCTTACATAGCTTGAGAATCATGTACTGCAAATGCTAAATCATTCATGGATTTTTCATTGTCTATGAGCTTATGCAGCCCACAACATAAAATGCCACGACAACAAGCCAATCTTGGCTAAACCTGAAACTGATAACAAATTCTTCTTGATCCCTGGCACAAATAAAACAATCGAAAATGAAAAAGAACTACCATCAACAATAGTCAAAATGATCTTACCAACTCCCATGATGGGATAAGAGGATTTGTTTGTGCATGTGATAGTATTCCCTATAGGGTCAGGCTCAAGTGAAGTGAAGAAACTGCACTACGAGGTAATATGTTTGGTTGCCCCACTATCAAAGTACCAAACATCTGCATCTATTGCAGACATACACTGTTCAAGAAATTGCAAACAATAGTAAATGCCCATTTCTTCATTCTGCACTAGAGTAGCAGACTCTGTTTTTGGTGTAGAGACCTCTACAACAACCATTCCAACCTCTTTTTTCTTTGCCTCTTTAGCAGCCAGTTTTGGACAACTCTTTATGACATGATCATTTGTTTTATAGTATTTGCAAAAAAAAATGCTTTTCTATTTTCTTCTCGTCTTTGTCATCCTTATTTGATTATGCATAATTAGCAAATTTTTGCTTACTAGTAGAAGAGCTCCACATTACCTTTGCCCTTCTGACTAGCCACGAAAGCTTGATATGCAACATGCATAATGGACCTCTTCTGCCTAGATCTTCCTGCAACACAACATAGGCTAACTCCTCAAATGTTAAGGCATTTGGATTGCCTTTCATCATCAAACAAAGAGTGGAAGCAAAACTCTCATATGAATCGGGAAAACCATTCAAAATAGTCTACACAAGTGAACTACCAGGTAAGAATTCATCAATAGAAATCAAATGTTCCTTCAAATCTTTGATCTTTATCAGAAAACTGTCCATGGAATCACCTTTATTCATGTGCTCACTTTCCAATTGTTCTTGGAAGTAACCAACACGAGCCTCATTCCTTGCCTGGTACAAAGTGGTAAGTGTATCCCAAGCATCCTTAGTTGTTCTTGAAGAGCGAATGTGAGGAATAATGGCGTGTTTCATAGACAAGGCTACCAATGCATGTGCTTGAGCATCTCTACCATCCAAATGAATTTGATCTGTAGTAGATGCAACAAAAACCATAGCATGAACAAGAATCTGAATATCACCATCCTCAACGCCATCTACATCAGCTTCAATACCTGTATTTGCAAGTGTAATAGGATGTTTTTCAACACTCTGCACTATATTCCATAGTCCTTTTGGGACCAATACATGATGCATCATATAAGCTCATAATGGGTAATTGGTATCCTCAACAGCCAACGTATAGAATACATCATTGCGTTCAGCCATGGCCACTTACTAAAATACCATGATGTTAAAAATTGATTGTACCTCAAAAAGTTGAGCAGAACTACCATGTTGAGTTCTGCTAAACTCGTAGCAGACTTCGAGATGCTTATACTCGCGAACTGAAACATGTATATATCTTTGGCATAAAAAGATGAAATAGCCTACACAAGCATTGTGATAGTGCATTCGGAGGCCGAAATAAGCTCAAATCACGATTTCGTCACCACAGAGCAAAGTGGTTTTGATCTCCTAATCACCTTGAGTATGCTCACCCAATTTCATGCAATGTTGAGACTGTGGCCGGGGGGGGGTGTCAGCGATGCCCTAGATGAAGTGGTGACATGCTCTGATACCAATTGTTGGAGTTTGAGGTCTGCAAAAGCGCAGGAATACCACAAGGAAGAAGAAGAATCTTGGATCACAACACACAATATGAAATGTATTACCACTAGAATGTTCAAAGATAAGTATCCCATTAGGGCAATAGGTGTATATACAAGCCGGGGGAAAAAAACCTCCTAAAGAGGGAAAAAATGCACCAACGGTCCTAGTGTGTTCACACACATCACTACACACACACACACACACACACATATATATATATACATACATATACATATATATATATATATATATATATATATATATATATATATATATATATATATATATATATATATATATATATATATATATATATATATATATATATATATATATATATGAATGTATGTATGTATGTATGTATGTATGTATGTATGTATGTATGTATGTATGTATGTATGTATGTATGTATGTATGTATGTATGTATGTATGTATGTATGTATGTATGTATGTGTGTGTGTGTGTATATATATCTATGTGTGTATGTATAATGTGGTATTATTGTACAATGCAAGGTGTAGGTTAGGTGTGTGGGTATAATGAGATTTTCTTTTCTCTATAATATTTTTTATTGTTTTGGAAAAATTCATGTTTCCAAGAAGAGACCTTGCTTATATGTGATGATCACTTTTGTGAGTTGTGTGAGTGGTGTGGAAGACAATATGTGATGAACATTGTGATTTTACCTTTTTTTAATGATGTATTTCTTTCTTAATGAAGTCTTCTTAACTTGAGTGGAGTCTATTTTTTCCATTATTTCTTTTAGGAAAATGAGTCAAGAACTACCAGTTGCGAAGGTGGAGGTAGATGTAGTGTCCCTCTCCAGTGCAAATTAGTTCTTGGATAATGAAGGAACATAAGAAGTGGTGGAGCTAGATTCATAGGATGAAAAGATTGTGATAGAGAAGGAGCAGATAGAAAAAGAAATTCAAAAATTTATCAGAGTAATCAAGCAACATATTTTTCACATCAAAAAGGAAAAAATCAAATATTTCATGCTATCTCAAGAATTCTACAACTTCCAAAGGTCAAAGATGGCCTACAAAAGATGGAGACCAATTATATTACATAGATTATTGGAAGAACCAATATATTTTATAGATTTTGATGGATGTGAGAAACTAATGAGTACCTTACAGGAAGTAAAAACAACTAACTTTGAACCATATTTCATATGCAAAGTAAAGAAATGAGACAATGAGGAAATAGAAATCACCATCAGACTAGAATAGTAAAAGCTAACTTATAGTTCTTTTCGATGGGCACAAAAGTGAATGTTAGTTTGTAAAGAAGAATGTTGTGTCATATGTTGTTTACCCAAAGTTTGTTGATTTCAAAGAGATACTAAATGAGTTGGCAATCATAATGTTTTTACAATTGTTTTTTTTTCAAGATTATGAAGATACATCATGCCACATAAGCCAATTATCGTAGAAATATTGAACAATAAAGATAAAAGAAATCATTGTAGAGTTGTGGACATGTCCTTGTATATTCATGAGCAATTGAAGGAAGCAGCAAAACACTAGGATTCAAAGACGTTTATGAATGGATCACAAATGTTGACTAAGATCATTTATCAAATCTTGGGAATACAAGGAGTGGCCAAGGAAGATTCAAAGAAAAGAAAAGATGTGGAAATAGAAATTCAACCACCATTGAAGAAAAGGAAGTTGGATTCAAGGAAGATCGTACTAGAAGAGGAGGATGTAACTGAAGAAGAGTTGAAGCAAGAACAACAGAAAGTTCAAGCAGACAAGGAACCTCACCCACCTACGACTAAAAAGAAAAATTATACAACTATCTAAAGCAAGATAATAACATAAGCGCATTTTACGAAGCTCGAGAGAATATCAGAAGATTTTTTAGATAAAGCTACAAGCTAGACTCAAAAAGAAATGGGACATTATGAAGATTTTCATGATCAAAAAATGGTATTCATACAAGAAGAATTAAGAACTCCAAAATTCTCATAAGAAATGAAGTGCACCGGTGGTTGTAGTCAAAAGAACAAAGAAGGAACCAAAATTGAAGCGAAAAGTTAAAGAACCTACATTAAAAGGAAAAAAAGATCAAACATAGGAGGCAAACATTGTAGATAAGCTACAGCAAAAGGTCAAGTTTTATTGAAAAATTGGAAAAAAGAGTTGAGAAAGAGGATTCTATAAAGAGTGTAACCAAGGAGGATGGACAGAAAAGTGAAAACAATGATGTGGAGTCCTTACTCTCGAAAATCTTGAGTTTTTAAGAGCCTAATACCAAGCAAACTTGGAAGTCAACAAATGAAAGAAGCAACTAAATCCTATCAGACCATTGAAGAAGAAAAGGTGGAGGATGAGGAAGAGAATGATGTGATTCATTCAAATCATGAAGAATCAACTCAGAAGGATCATGCAATAATAAATGTAATAAATGAGATTCAAAATAAAATAGGTGGTGAGGATGAATTTATGATAGATGCAACAAAAGAAGAATTGTTTTATATGAGGACTTCAAAGATGATGGTGTAATTTTTGGAATCTAGTTAAGAGGAACAAAAAGATGAATAGGTTGATGAAAAAGGGACATAAATAGTTGAAGAGCAAACTTAGGATATGCAAGGCAATGTGGATCAAGACCTAGGGATAATAGAAAGACATGAAGAATTTGAATTAAAGAAGATTATGAAGGACATCAGAAATATATATGAATATCTGGTAGATCACGTAGAGCACGTCAGCCCTACCGGTAAAAACATGATCCTAGTTGGCATGGAAGCACAGTTTGAATTCTTGAATATCAAAAAAATAATTGAAGAAAATAAGAAAGATCAAGAGAAGATGCATGTAAAGATAAGAGAACAGAGAAAGTCAACAGAAAAGTGTCAAGATTAGGCAATGAGATTAGAATCCACGATCATTCAACATAAAATAGGGTTGAGTTCATGGAGGAAAAACATGAAAGGCTGCTAGGTATGACAAGGAAGCTGGAGGGAGATGTGAAGAAGCTAAAATCTAGAAATAAAGTGTTGTAAACTTCATATGCTAAAGAAAGCTAATGATGAGATCAATCAGATGTTGTTAGAAGAAAGTATTTATAGGATAGAAGATAATAGAGCAGAAGTAACCAATGAAGAGATCAAGGGGATAAAAGACAAAGCAAAAAAATTGAAGGAATATATAAAAAGTGGAAAGGAATTAGAGCAACAAGCTAACATGCATACAACCATATTTATGAGGGATCTTAGCAGCCTCAGTGCACAAATACAAAAAGAAAGGATGGATTGGCGAGAGAAAAAAGAAAATTTAATGAAATAAATAGAAGAATGGAAATCCAAGGCTGGTCAAAATTTGGAAAGTCCAATTGATCCAATACCTGAGAATCAGCCAAATGAATAACAAAGAGTATCTTCACCTATCAATAATAATAGCAATGATGAACAAGATCAAGAAGAAAAAAATTGTAATTAGTAAATTCTCATCACTTTACTTTCTTGGTATTTTAAAATGAATTTGATGAGTTCATTCCATGGATTTATCTCAGAGATTGGTTGTTTTATGTGTGCACATGACTTTCATAGTTCTATTCTTAGTCTAAATGCTTGTGAATTCAAAGTAGTCTCTCATGACTATGTAAAGTTGCAAAAATTGTGATTCTCTTATCAGGGAGTTACAGACACAAAAAGTTGAAACTAATGATAGAAATCTATTCTTCATTAAAAATGCCATATTTTCGGCACTTAAATCATTTAAAAAACGTATTCCTATCTCTACTTATGATAAAAAAAATATTTGCAATAAAAATGGTAAGATCTTGAATTCTATTGGTTAGATGATTTGGATTAATTAATATAGCAGTCTTTACTTGATAAGTGTTGAGATTCATTGATTAGAAATGGGCTACAATCTTTGAATACTTCCCGAATTGACAATTTAAATGTTTGTGGTTGTTGGCATTTTATGTTATAATAATTGGAGAGGACAACTTCAAAATATAACAAATAGACCCCCCCCTTGCCCCATAGATTTGGTGGGCATGCTACAAACATCAAGGTGAACAAAATCAAGCACTAGACGTATGGAAGATGTAAGAGTAGTAGGAATTCTTTACTTGCTTCCCATATTAACATTCATTACAAAAGTCTAAGTTTTAAGCCTTAAGCATCAAAAGTTATCAAGATTACATAATTTATCAAGGCTCTTTTGACTCATATGGACAAGCCTTTTAGGCCAAAACTCCATGTGAGAAATACTGCAAAGCTTTCCTCTACAAGTAATAAACTGTACCATTTTTAGTGCCTTTTACAATTAACCTTGAGCCTTCCACTAACTTCTAAGAGTGTTTTTAAAAGAAAATGCTATAACCATGCATTTATATGATAGTAAGCTCTTGTTAATGCTTGATACATAATGCACATCATGCAAAATCAACTCACCAACGACAAACACGCAATGCCTGTAAGACAATAATTACGCAATATAACACAGGAGCAGTAGCAGAGAAGATAATAGATATAGGAGAATCTCAACAATTTTCTACTAACAGCAAGTACAAAGATGATGGCGTTGTCCACCCGTGCGCTCTCAAGGTAGAGCTTAAATGGTGATCTAGACAACTCTAGATAGGGAGATACAAGGTAGAGGTATGCTGGCTCAACGTGATGTCTCAGGTAGTGCAGAACTCATGTATATATAGGATCATGGGTGGCCTTCTGTGGACGGCTATATATGGGCGGTAGAGCGTGCGCGACCACCGCCCGCGTAATTGTCATACACGGCTTAGACCGGTTGAACCGACCTAACAAATATAAATGATTTCTGACTCTGACAAGGAATATTCTATGGAATATTCCCTTCACCGTCGTGCCGGGGCTGCCCCCGGACCCCCACCAGGGCGCCTGCTGGCCCCCTTGGACCCCCCAACCGGGGTTGGTCCCCACTGCCCCGGACCCCCCAATTAGGGACCCTGGTAACTCCCTTTCCTTACAATACCTTACATGGTCCAATATGACCTTCATCCAACATGCAAGTTGGGATTCCTATCAATTGGGTAATGCACGCTTGGCTTCTCCTCATAACGGGGGCCTTACAAAATGTGCATACAATCATGAGGGGTAGACATTAATCATATACTAACACCCCCCCTCAATGTTTACCGATGAAAAATCAAGTAGGTTTAGGTCCTATGCCGATCTATTGAAGATGTTTGTTGAGCTGCTCTCTTCCAAGTGCTTTAGTGAATATGTCAGCACAATTTGCCTCTGTTGGGCAATATTCTAGCTCCACAATTTCATCTTCAATTAGCTCACGAATGTAATGGTACTGTACTTCTATGTGCTTGGTGCGGGCATGAAATACTGGGCTCTTTGCAATAGCCATACAACTTTGATTATCACACTTGAGTACAGTCGCCATATTTGATGGAAAGCCTAGATCTGCAAGAATTCTCCTTAACCAAACTGCCTCACAAGAAGCAAAACAAGCTGCTTTGTACTCTGTTTCAGTGGAGGAGAGTGCGAGAGTTGGTTGCTTTCTACTTACCCAAGAAAATATTCCTGAACCAAGTGAGAAACAATATCCAGAAACTGATTTTCTAGAATCACAATCTCCAGCCCAATCTGAATCACAATATCCTTGGAGTGTATCACCTATGGTATAAAAAATACCAAAATCCAAGGTTCCTACAATGTACCTTAGAATTTGCATTCCAGCATTCCAGTGACTCTCCTTAGGTTTGTTGGAAAACCTGCTTAATACTCCAACATCATAGCAAATGTCTGGTCTAGTGTTGCACAGAAAAATAAGACTTCCAACGAGCTTCCTATACTTCTTAGCATCTACATCAGGCATGTTATCATCCATAGATAGCTTATGATTTACCTCCATAGGTGTGCTAGTTGGCTTGCAGTCCATCATTCCAAATGCCTTGAGAATCTCTTTGGCATATTTTTGTTGTGAGATGAAAATGCCATCCTTCCTTTGCCATACTTCAATTCCCAAACAAAAATGGAGTAGACCTAAGTCTGTCATTTCAAACTCAGTTCCCAAGCTGATCCGAGTTTGATTGATGAGTTCTTGATAATCTCCTGTAATGATCAAATCATCTACATATACAATGACAACAACTAACTTGCTATCCCTTTTCATTACATACAAGTTAGCATCAAAAGTACGTCTTTCAAAACCCATATTTTTGAAAAAATGATCTATTCGTTGGTACCAAGCCCGTGGAGCTTGCTTAAGTCCATACAAAGCTTTCTTCAACCTGCAAACTTTATTTTCTGAATTGGGCACCTCAAAACCTGGTGGTTGAGATACATATACCTCCTCCTTGAGGTGACCATTCAAAAATGCAGATTTGACATCCATCTGGAAAATAGGTCAGGCCTTTTGTGCAGCTACTGCAAGTACAGTCCGAATAGTTGTCATGCGTGCTGTTGGTGCAAAAGTTTCTTGAACATCAAATCCTTCAATCTGTGAAAAACCCTGTGCAACTAATCTTGCCTTATACTTTTCTAATGTTCCATCTGCTTTATACTTAGCTTTCCAAATCCATTTAGTACCTATTACCTTTTTCTTTGGCGGCAAGTCAACTAGATCCCATGTATCATTTTTGAGTATACTATCATACTCTGACTGCATTGCCGCTCTCCAACCTGGATCATCAAGGGCTTCTTCAATGGTGGTAGGTTCCTTTATTGAGCCCATGATATATGCCATTAGAGCCATGTTAACAATGTGTTTTGAGGCTCTTCTTTGCTCCTCTATTCTCTTTGGTCTTCGTAATCCATCCGATGATGATTCTGGTACATCTACATGTGGATTGTGATCATCAAAGAGCTATTGTGCCCACTTTGGTAGTGGCTTACGCTGTGCAGCTACAACTGGTTGGCTTTTTATTGAGGAAATTTCTCCATCAGATGTTTCCTCCTCCTCAACTTTAACCTGTCTTTTGATAGGCACAAGGTGAGATATTTCTCCGTTTGATGAGATAGTAGATTTACCTTTATCTTCTACTAAGTGTGGTCGTTCATCAAACACCACATCTCGGCTGACAAAAATCTTCCTTGCCTCAGGATCCCACAACCTATATGCTTTAGACTCTTCACTATATCCTAGGAAGACACACTTTTTGCTTTTTGAATCCAACTTTGATCTTGTTGAATCAGGAATATGTGCATAACAGAAACAACCAAAAATTTTGAAATGCAAAACTGAAGGCTTTTTACCAGAATATGCTTCTTGAGGAGTCATCCCCTTCAGAGCTTTTGTGTAGCTTCGATTGAGGATGTAGACTGTTGTATTGACTGCTTCTGCCCAAAATGAATCAGGCATGTCTTGAGCCTTCAACATACAACGAGCCATTTCAACTACTGTCCTCTTCCTGCGCTCAACAACGCCATTTTGTTGAGGTGTATGAGCTGTGGTAAGTTGCCTTTTCACACCATGCTCCTTACAGTAATTGTTGAATTCTGTTGACAAGAATTCACCTCTTCTATCTGTTCTAAATTTCTTCAGTTTCCTTCTTGATTCATTTTCTACATACTTATGCCAAGCTTTAAATTTTTCAAAAGCATCAGCCTTCTCTCGAATGAAATAAACCCACATCTTTATGCTATAATCGTCGACTAATAGCAAGAAGTAGAAAGATCCTCCTAAAGCAGGTGTAGACATTTTACCGCAAAGATCAGCATGTACCAACTATAGAGGAGCTTGAGATTGATTGTTGGTCTCTCTTGGAAACGCCTTTCATTGTTGCTTGCCCATCATACAAGCTTCACAAGGTTCCTGCAACTCTGAAAATGCAGGCAAATGAGCAACCATCCCTGTTCTTTGCATCTCCTTCAAAACTACAAATCTGAGATGCCCAAATCGTTGGTGCCATAACCTGCTTACATCTTTATCTTTTGTAGCAGTTAAAGCACTTAACTCATACAAGTTATCCCGTCGTATGCCTTTACCTACAACATTCCCTGAATCCATGATTTCCGCACCACTCTTATTGAAGTGAACTTCGAGTCCACGATCTGTTATTGCAGAAACTGACAACAAATTTATTTTGAGTGTAGGTACATAGAGAACATCGGATAACTTTTTCTCAACACCTGGAGAAGTGATAAAAGAGATGGTTCCAGTTCCTTCGGCTGGACACTTGGAGTCATTTCCCACCACTACATTGATGGATTCCCGCAGAGGCACTAGAGAACTATACCAATCCTTTTTACTGGTCATATGGCGAGAAGCTCCACTATCTAAAATCCATGGTTCATCAACACAAGCTTGAGCAGATGAACATACCTCTTCAATAGCTACCCAAAGTTCCAGCTCTGTGTTGTTTGCAGACTCTTTGTTCTTCCATGATGATTTTACAATCCCATTCCTTTCATCGGCTTGCTTCTTTCTGCAATCCTTGATGGCATGGCCTTTCTTTTCACAATAGAAGCAACTTCCTGTGAACTTTTTCTTCTTTGGCTTCTTCTTTGATCCCTCAGAAGAGCCTTTACCTTTTGCATTTGCTGAGAATGCAGCATCAGTTGTACTTTGCCAATTCTTCAGCCGCATCTCTTCTTCTAAAAGCATCGCACAAAACCCTTCAAATGTAAGAGGAGTTGGCCTTACCTGAGTGTTAAGGGTTGTTACTAATCCATCATACTTTGCTGGAAGAACACGTACAGATCTTCGAGCCAGCTCTTCTGGTGTTATAACAACACCAACTGCAGCCAATTGATCTTGAAGATGCTTTATCCGTTTGATAAAATCTTCAGCCTTTTCAGAATCAAAATGCTTTTCATTTGCCAACCGATTTTCTAAATTCTGTATCCTAGTGTGGTTCTTGGTCTCATATTGTCGAGCCAATATGCCCCAAGCCTCATGTGCTTTAGTAGTATGTTGAACTAAAGTAAGCACAGAATCACTTACACTAGTGACAATCGCACATAATGCATCAACATTCCGCCTCTTCCAAGCTTGTAGAAGATCTGGATCTGGCTGAATCATCATCTTGAATTTGCTGGATCTTCAACTGGTATAGGCTCTGGATCCAATCCCATCGGTCCCATGACAGTGTCAAGTAATTCATAGGAGTCCAAAATTGCAGAAATTTTGAACTTCCCGAGTATATAGTTGGTTCCGTCCAGCTTCCCTTCAGTGAATGCAGGTGGACGAATTCGAATAGGTGCAGCATTAACATTAGTTGAAGCACCAAGACTAGTGTTCGACGATGAAGCCATCATGTAATCACTCGAATAATGTACTGATATTCTAGTCTGCTAGTAGGCTAAAATAGTGATACTTCTCAAGCTATTCGAACCTTACAGCTCTGATACCATGTAAGACAATAGTTACGCAATATAACACAGGAGCAGTAGCAAAGAAGATAATAGATATAGGAGAATCTCAACAATTTTCTACTAACAACAAGTACAAAGATGATGGCGTTGTCAACCCATGCGCTCTCAAGGTAGAGCTTAAATGGTGATCTAGACAACTCTAGATAGGGAGATACAAGGTAGAGGTATGCTGGCTCAACGTGATGTCTCAAGTAGTGTAGAACTCATGTATATATAGGATCATGGGTGGCCTTCCGTGGACGGCTATACATGGGCGGTAGAGCATGGGCGGCCACCGCCCGCGTAATTGTCATACACGGCTTAGACCGGTTGAACCGACCTAACAAATATAAATGATTTCTGACTCCGACAAGGAATATTCTATGGAATACTCCCTTTACCATCGCACCGGGGGCGTTGCCCCCGGACCCCCACCAGGGGGCCCACTGGCCCCCTGGGACCCCCCAGTTGGGGCTGCTCCCCGCTGCCCCGGACCCCCCAATTAGGGACCCTAGTAACTCCCTTTCCTTACAATACCTTACATGGTCCAATATGACCATCCAACATGCAAGTTGGGATTCCCATCAATTGGGTAATGCACGCTTGGCTTCTCCTCATAACGGGGGCCTTACAAAATCTGCATACAATCATGAGGGGTAGACATTGATCATATACTAACAATGCCAATACCTTCAATGGAACATGCATGATTGCCTCGAAGGTAAACATAGCCATGTTCCTACATCAGAAGTAACAAAACACTCCTTGATAGAAGTCACGTGAAAAGATGCAGTTGTATCCATAATCCAAGTCTCTAATCGTACATCATTCTCAGCAAGCAAGACTTTCGTTACAACACCTTTATTATCTACATATCTTGTGCATGGCATAGAATGGAAGCACCATGTACAAATGCATCATCAATTGATATGGTAGCACATAGAATGCCGTCCATATCAGACAACTCAATGACTACACTAAACACCACCTTAGCCTTCTCGTTTTTCGTTGTTCTCATTTCTTTCTAGCTCTACTTTGTAATACCTGTAATATGACTTTTCTTGATCTTTTCTACCACATTGATAGTGATGTAACTATGTTTCTTGAACCATTTTACTCTCCACTTGCTTTCTTTCTTATCTCTTCATTAAGTATAGAACCATTCACACCATCAAAGGTCAATTTGGGATTATTAGACAATGAGATAACTAATTAAACCGATAGACTGAATCTTGTAGTTGAGAGAGACTATAAATAGTGCTAAGTGCTTTGCTATACTTTTTTTTACTCTAGCTATAGTTTTTGACTCATCTAACTTCATGTTAATAAGTTTCCTAGTCAAATGTACTCAATTTAGAAGAGTAATGTTCTAATAAAAGTTAAATTTCTCCCATACCTCCTAAGCAATAATCAAGCCTTTTATGTCCACTTGAATTTCATCAAAGAACCATTTTGATGTATGTAATGGTTTTTAATTCGAAGTGGTCCATGCATCATCTACTTCATATGCACAAAAGAACCTTCATTATCTTTGAAACTCAAAATGTCTTGCACATGCTCTTTCCACAAATCAAATCTCATACCGTCAAACCTCTTAATATCAAAAAAATAGTCCACGTCTAGAAAAATATATTTGTACTCTAAAAATATCAAATTAAAAAAAAAATAAAACAAATTTATTTTAAAATTTGATTTTTAAAATTTTAGATTGTCAAAATCTTAAATTTTTTCCATGAATAGTTGTGCAATGACTTCAAATTTTTATATGTGAACTTTGAACAAATATGACCCCAAAAACATGAGAAAATAGATTTCGAATTTTTTTTTTTGAAAATTAATTTGAACAAAAACATGATGTTTTACCACATTACACATAGATACGATAAGTGAAACACCAATAAAAACTACTTTTAACAAAAGCCTTAATTAATAAGAAAAAAAGACATGAAATTTACTCAAAATCGAGCAAAAAGATCTCTAATTGAAATATCAACATGCTTTTTCAAAAATTTACTACAAATTCCCACCAAAAATGATGAAAAATATTTGCAATAAAAAACTTGTCAATGAAAATCCAATGATGAAAGTGCAAAAAAGGACTTGTGAAAATATAAAGAACATAATAAAAAAACTTCTCCATTATTAAACTCTCCAAAAATCTAAGAACTTGTTTCAACTTTGCAATGGAATGAAGTAATCTTTCAAATGCAATACTTTTATCCCAAATAGTGAAAACTTTCCATTATAGAAGTTCACAAAATTCAATAAAATGTCTTCAACTCAACATAAATTAAAGTAGAACAGCATTTGCAACAACTTTATCACAATGAGACAATTCAAAACTCTGATACCCATTGAAAGAGACTATAGAGAGCTACACAATGATTTGCTTGATTGCACCAAACATTGAAGGAGTGAGTTAATATATGAGAAGCATAGAGAACCCACTAGTAAATTTAAAAACATGAAGTTGTCCTCATTAATTTTTTTAGTTCTTTGAGTCGAGGATGGGGCCCCAAAAGGCAAAATCTATCCACCCGCTTCATCTTCCAAAGAAGACTTACACATGACCTCCCAACATAGCCAATGGCCAACTAATCCCAAAGAATCATTACGGTGAGATACCCAATGTCCCAAACACGAACACTAAAGTATGGACTTTGAGCAAGCTCAACACTTCCTAGATTGTCCCCACAATGAAGTATCAACTCATAAAAGTCATCCACATCCACTTCAGCCTTCGATCTCCTCATTGGTAAGAGGTGAAGCTATGCGTGTCACCTTAAAAGCAACAATGTTCTTACACCCCAATAATCGCCTTTCCCTTAAACCGAGCAATGGGCAAATAAACCAAAAGTGATCATATGGGAGCATGGGAGAATGACTTCCTTTCTTAAGAAGGGGATCCGTCGATCCGTCAAGAGCATTTTTCAAAGAGCTTTCATATACTTTGGTATAGCTTCAACTAGGAAAGATGCAACCAATACAAACTTAGCTATTCCCCCCCCTAGAGTACAAGATAAGTTTAACCCAATGGATCAAAGGCACTTTGCAAGCCTCCCCTTGGATGTGGGTCAAGTCCACAAGAAATATGAGACCAAACTCCAACTATTGGGTTACATAACAAACAAGGGGACTCAATCCCCTTTCCCTTAAACCGAGCAATGGGACAAGTAAACCAAAAGTGATCATATGGGAGCATGGGAGAATGACTTCCTTTCTTAAGAAGGGGATCCGTCGATCCATCAAGGGCATTTTTCAAAGAGCTTTCATATACTTTGGTATAGCTTCAACTAGGAAAGATGCAACCAATACAAACTTAGCTATTCCCCCCCTAGAGTGCAAAATAAGTTTAACCCAATGGATCAAAGGCACTTTGCGAGCCTCTCCTTGGATGTGGGTCAAGTCCACAAGAAATGAGACCAAACTCCAACTCTTGGGTTACATAACAAACAAGGGGACTCAGTCACCTCTCTCGAAGCAGCACATCCGCCAAGCAATCCACCATCAGATGTGATAGAGATCCAAATCTCTCCCCTTCAAGACAAAGGGGACACCTACTTTTCCCCCTAGGAAAGATGCAACCAATAAAAACTTAGCTATTCCCCCCCTAGAGTGCAAGATAAGTTTAACCCAATGGATCAAAGGCACTCTGCGAGCCTCCCCTTGGATGTGGGTCAAGACCACAAGAAATATGAGACCAAACTCCAACTATTGGCTTACATAACAAACAAGGGGACTCAGCCACCTCTCTCAAAGCACCACATCCGCCAAGCAATCCACCGTCAGATGTGACAGATCCAAATCTCTCCTCTTTAAGACAAAGGGGACACCTACTTTTCCCTATTCCTTTAATACTATCCACCATGCACAGCCCCCTACACAGCCCCCTATTCTAGCAAAGCATGTGGGTCCAGTCCACAAAAGATACAAGATCAAACTCCAACTATTGGGTTACATAACTAACAAGGGGACTCAGCCACCTCTCCCTAAGCACCACATCCGCCAAGCAATCCACCGTCAGATGTGACAGATCCAAATCTCTCCCCTTCAAGACAAAGGGGACAACCTACTTTTCCCTATCCCTTTAATACTATCCACCATGTACAGCCCCCCTATTCTAGCAAAGCATGTGGGTCCAGTCCACAAAAAATACAAGATCAAACTCCAACTATTGGGTTACATAACTAACAAGGGGACTCAGCCACCTCTCCCTAAGCACCACCGCCACCAAGCACTCCACCAGCAGATGTGATAGGGATCCAAATCTCTCCCCTTCAGCACAAAGGGGACACCTACTTTTCCCTCTCCCTTCAATACTCTCCACCATGCACAGCCCCCCTATTCTAGCAAGCATAAGCATGTGATCCACAATTGTCCTTATAAAAGTTCCATTCATGTTATGTAACTTTGTAACCAGGTTTCATTGATAAGTAATAACTTTCTTTTAAAACATCAGAACATGTTTGCACATATTCTATGACCAAAAATCATAAAAATAATGTATAACATCTATAACTTCCCAGTTTGAGATCCAAAAGATATACCAAAAATATATATAAACTAGCGAGCTATCATGGCTCAGAATATGCAAAAAGGGACTCCTTGAGACCTTTTTCTCCAACAACCTTTGAAATCATAGCTAGACTTCAAGATGAAATATCTGGCTAAGCTTTGAATTGGTTAACGTTAGCTCTATAGAATACAAGATTTCCCACAGATATTATGCCCATTCTACCCTGTATGATTAGAATTTGAAAGCTGAAGCATGCAAGAGAGTAACCAAATAGTCTCTGCATTTTCTCCACATTCTCCTGCGTCTCATTGCAATAAACACATTGCTCATGTAGTAGTTCTTAGAAATCATGTTGAATACACTACGAAAGCACAGAAGCACCTGCCTTGTAGTAATATTGCAAATCACATTACAAAATTTGTGTGCTCATAAACCAGTGCTATTTCTCAGGTGCAAGCTTTTGCACTGAAATCCATGCACATAGAAATGGAGTCCACACTTAAGGCAACATAGAATGAAGAATTCAAGAGAATTTGCAAAAAAATAAATGGATGTTTATACCATGATAAATTCCAATAGTTCAAACTGCAATGCACAAGAGAAGAATACAAAAGAATCTGCAAAAAAATAAGTGGATGTTTATACCATGATTAAATTCCAATAGTTCAAACTGCAATGCGCAAGAGATATGAAAGTCGCAAAATGTAATGGTTGGACTGCCTTTCTCATTGGTAAATGTAGTACATCTTCACAAAGAACCAGAATCAAATGCCCTGAACTGGCCTAGGATACAGAAAGCTGAAAAAAACAACTTACACTAAGAACCTTGCATATACAACCTACCCCAAAACTTGCAAAAATGTCAAAACTTTAAAACCATTGATGATTACATGTAAAGAACCAAAATTGTAGAACCATCCAAAGATGCCCCTAGGATCCCCTTCAGGTGTCATCTTGTAAAAACTTTCCTCTGGGCTCACAAATAATAATACGTTCTGTGGAACCATCCCAGACACCCCTTGGATCCATTCGTGTCATGTTGTAACAAATATCCTCTGGACTCTCAAAGAGGGAAATAAGTTCCCACAAAATCTACTCATCCGGATCCTCTTCATCAGACTCCTCTTCACCATCGTCATCATCACCATTAACCTAGGGAAATAAAACAGGTTCTTGTCTCAGTTCATTATGATCACAGAAAATAAATTGGGAGAAAGGAAAAACAGAAATATGCCACTTCTTACCTGTTCATAATCCTCCTCATCTTCATCATCAGATTCATCATCTTCATCATCATCACCCTCCTGAAAACAGGCCAAATAATGACCATAGCAAAATTAATGAGATAATATTATGCATCAAACAAGTTCAAATTTACACAATTTCACACTCACATTGTTGAAGTATTTCAAAGGGTTTGGCCATAGATCCTCTTTGATTATTTCAGCTATCTGATCCAGTGAAAGCCCTTCTCGATGTTAGACTAATTAAGCGCTAGTTGAGTGAGCAGCCAAAGAAATCCCATGTGGGACCTCACAACCAAGAAGAAAACTAGAAGCTGAAGCTTAAAAGATATCACAAATGAAAGGTAACAATATGTCCTGCACCTCATCCTGAACACCTATTGAAAAATCTTTGTCTGTCTCAGTAAACCACTTGAAGAAACTGGCAAAAAATACACAATGAGGAGTGAAATCAGAAAGGGGGAAAAAAAAATGAACCCAAATATTATCACTACAGAACCATGAGAGCAGTCATCCGACCCAAAGCACAGGAATGGCTGCACTACAGCATACATAGACACACTGAGAAATCAAATAAGCACTACTAAATATGACCTTTTCAGGGACAGCAAGCAACAAGTTACAAGACCATTCCTCTAATAAGATAACCTACCATTCTAACGAGATTGACCTTTCCTAATAGATCACATTATCAGGAAATGCATAACAAACTAATGCAGTTGTTAAATCCAAAAAGATTTATCCTTCAAAAAAGCGACCACAGTGGAAATAATGAGAACTATCCACAGGACTGAAATGAACACTAAAAAAAATTGGTGTCTCAATATTAGTGAAACTGATTTTGCATCAAGCCAGCACACAACTATCCAAACCTTCATGCTAAGTAGATGCAGTGTACCTAGAAAGGTCTTCCATACAAGTAGCAGGTACCAAGCAGAACAAAAGAGGCCTGTACACTTAAAATGTTCAATTCTTCACATTCACGATTTACAGTACACCTAAGTCATGCAAGGACTCCAGTACAATATCAACTTCTATATGAGAACATTGAGAGCTTTCCTTGCAGCACCACTAGCCTGTCTCAACCATACAGATACGCATCTCACTAGAGAGTAGAATAAAAGCTCAGGGATTACAGTCAGAGTCCTCAAATACTACTGTGCAGCTTCCCTTCAAGCATGCATTATCAGGCTTGCCAGATCGTTAAAAAAATGCATGCTTGAAGGGAAGTTGAACAGTAAGAAAATGAAGTGCAAAGAACGTAAACAAAAGATTTAATAAAGGATGTAATCGGACTGCCATGCCAATGAATAGCAAAAATAAAGATGCATCATCTGCTGACTGTAGTAACAAAAAAAACTAAAGCACCCAAATGCTAATGCAAATACATTCACACACTACCATGACAATTAATGCACGCCCACTGCAAGTATTGTTCATATTCAATCAGATGTGCACAGATGTAATGCTGGGTGTTAATACAGATAACCTTAGTTCCAACTACAATACATTCCAAGTCAGGCCAAGAGACAAATCAATTTAAAATACACAATACCTCTCCACTGTAGGAGGCCACTTATTTGTTGGATTCTTTATAACTCCATTTGTGAGATTCTGAAACAAAAAAGCTCATTCCAATAAGCTTTACAACTCAAGTATGCAAAATAAAGACATCTGTAAGAAGACCAGGGAATCTATATGTGACCCATACCATGCCATCCTTCCATCGAGGTTGTGTGCCAGTAACAGAGAGAGTACCATCATCAGAAAACCGGTAAACCTTCACGAGCTGTTTATCCTCAAAATAAGGATTGGACCTAAACATCTGCTCAAAAAGGGATATGTTACAAGTAGCAAAAAACATAGGTTTGATATAATAAATGAATTAGAAAAGGGGTCCACATACAAATATGATACTATATCCTGATTTCACATCCTTGAAATCCTCAACATCCAGAAACTCAAGGTACTTAAAGACCTGCTCAAAAATAGAAGCTAGATATGATTATGTAAATATGAATGTAAAGAAGACATAATTCTGTTCATTCCTGTAAATGCTGACCTGCTGGTCCTC